>JAXQQM020057916.1:0-10715 GCA_034641835.2 Pinus albicaulis
CCACGATGAAGGAGGCCTCCTGAAACATCTTTCCCGATCCTAGTTGGAAAGTGATCACCTAAACTAGGTGGGGACCACACATGTGATTTTTTGTCGAAAAGTCTATTTTTAGACTATGTCTATTTTTAGACATATGGATCATGGACCGGGAGCTGCAGTATGCTATTCTTGGATGATTGGTCATGTTGGTAAAAATAGATGGACCTCTATTTTTAGACATTCAGGTGGTTTCTATTTTTAGGCTGCCGGGCTAAAAATAGAACAATCAAATATTATTTACCCTTAATAATATTTGGACTATAAACTTCATTTTATCCTATTGGAGCACTTCAGTTTGACCCCCGGAGGTGGGGCATGCAGCTGACATAAGGAAATTCGAATTTCCTATGGGTTAGTTGAGCTATTGCATGGTTGACTTCAGTTAGACTCATGTGGCAGAGTTTTGGTGGAGTTGATTGAGGAGTTAATGGAGGTGGTGTTCTGGTTAACTAGTTGAACTAGTTGTATTTAGTTTAGCTGGCTAATACACTAGAGATGAGTTGTGTGAATTAAATATTATTTAATTCACTAATTATTAACTCATTATTCAACTAAAGAACACATCAGTTTAACTCAGTGCATGGACAGTTCAGTGGCGACAAGTGAAAGAGGTAGATGAAAGGGTGAGTATAGCTATCAGTTGGAGGATCAGTTTTGCATGGGATTTGCATAACACTTGGAGGAAATTACCAATGAAAATTGCGCAGTTGAAGCCAGTGAGATTCGAACCTGGATCTCTATTTAGACCAGCCTTGATTTCGCAATAGAGGCAGAGAAGTAGTGGGTGTGTTTTGAACCTGTGACTTGTTCAAAACCAAGCTAGTTTTGTGTAGCTTTGGGAGATAGTACTGAGTACTTGTGAGGAGTTTGTACTATGTATTTGCTGCATGTTCTCTCCATTTATAATATACTATAGCTGGGGGTTTTCATCTATAAGCTTTCCCCATACATACTGTGTTAATGTGTGTGATGATTTGATGTGCGATCACTTCTATTCTTTCCGCATGTGACAATTAATTGTAGAAGAAGGTTATGTGTTATGCATGCAATTCGAAATTGATGTATGATCGGGTTAATCTTCATTGAATAAGTGATTTATTCAGCTAATTTCTACATGGTATCGGAGCAAGATTAATTGTCGAGATCTATTACGGTGATTGCAAACTTATTTCCTCGGACAGAGTCTGCATACGGGCCAGATAGCCTCCGGATTCATCTTTCTTTGGAAAGTGAAAGGTCTGGTAAAAGCCCATGCAGTCAATCTCTGATTTGGAAATAATTTGTTCTCAAGTGTAGATCGAAAGCGATTGAGTTTTAGGATAAACTCAAGAAACATAAAGATGGAGAAAGCCGGAAATGTACATGCATATTGTATATAATTTTCTACATGGAATGAGAGCGAAAATTTTTGGGTGCGCGAGTTTGTAGGGAATATATGAAAATATTTTGTATAATATTTCAGAAAAAAATAGCATGTTAGTTCATATGGTAAAACACCAAAATTATGAAGCTTTTACATCTTGAGTCGAATGAACAGTGAGGAGATGTCACTCAGAATTCTTATGCTCTTTTTATTGAAAAAATTTGCGATGGCGGGACAATTGCAATGTACGCGAGACGAATCTCATCTGCGGTATAGATGCATATGGCGAAGCTTTGAGGAGCAAAGCAGAGGTTAGTGACTTGGTGGTTGAGAGGGAGCCTCTCCAGCATGCGTGAGGACAAGTCGAAGGTTGGGATTGGGCGAAGAATCTCTCTGAGACTTGGAGTAGATGGGATGTCTACGGAGCTTCCTGCTGATGGGAAGTGCATGAAAGGCATGCAACTGATGCTCGAGAGGGAGCAAGTTTTGCATGCAGGTATTGAAGTAGATGGGATGTCTACGGAGCTTCCTGCTGATGGGAAGTGCATGAAAGGCATGAAACTGATGCTTGAGAAGGAGCAAGTTTTGCATGCAAGTATTGAAGTAGATGGGATGTCTACGGAGCTTCCTGCTGATGGGAAGTGCAAGGAAGACATGCAACTGAAGCTTGAGAGGGAGCGGATTTTGCATGCGAGGTGATAGATGGACACGGAGTGTGGAGCAGCCATGAGGATCATGGAGTGGAAGAGACCACTCATGCGGAGAAATTTCGTGCCGGAACGGGCAGAGGGAGAGCATGCGGCTATACCACCGTATGAGGTGGGGCGACATCATGAAGTAATCCCGAGGAGATTTACGGGCGGATTCATGAGATGGTGTGGATCTCATGGATTGAACCTGGCTACGAGGTGCCCATAGCGCAGCAGTAGCAAGATCAGTTGGAGTGATGCAGGCAGATCAAAGTGACAGTGTCGGATACTGGAGCGCGGATCAGAGTTGACAACAAATGCAAGAGTGCATGGGTGCAAGAGTTCAACAGCGCAGTAGTTCCTGATGACATGTGCAGTTGGTACCAGCAGAAGTCGAAGACTTTGATGATAGATGCTAGATGCATCAAGACTGATTGAGTTGTTTGGAGCCTATTCAGTTTCAGAGGAGTTGCAAAGCAGATGCATGAGTTTGCATGGTGCATGCAAAGGGTGCATGGCACATGCATGGAGTTGCATGGTGCATGCATGAGTTTGCATGGCGCATGCAAAGGGTGCATGGCGAATGCATGGAGTTGCATGTCGCATGCATGGAGTTGCATGGCGCTTGTGAGGGTTGCAGGGCGAATGCATGGAGTTGCATGTCGCATGCAAAGACAGTCCTTTCTTGTTGAGAGGGAGTGTTGAAAATGGCAACAAGAAACAGTGAAGGAGGCCTCCTGAAACATCTTTCCTGATCCTAGTTGGAAAGTGATCACCTAAACTAGGTGGGGACCACACATGTGATTTTTGTAGAAAAGTCTATTTTTAGACTATGTCTATTTTTAGACATACGGAGCATAATTTGGGAATTCTAGTTGGATATTCTTGAAGTATGCGACATGTTGGTAAAAATAGATGAGACCCTTATTTTTAGGACCCAGGCTATTTTTAGACTGTATCTCCTAAAAATATGGAAGTCAAATATTATTTACCCTTAATAATATTTAGACTATAAACAGCAGTTTACTCTCTTGGAGCACTTCAGTTTGACCCCCAGAGGTGGGGCATGCAGCTGACAAAAGGAAATTCGAATTTCCTATGAGTTAAGTGAGCTAATGCATGTTAGACTTCAGTTAGACTCATGTGGCAGAGTTTTGGTGGAGTTGATTGAGGAGTTAATGGAGGTGGTGTTCTGGTTAACTAGTTGAACTAGTTGTATTTAGTTTAACTGGCTAATACACTAGAGATGAGTTGTGTGAATTAAATATTATTTAATTCACTAATTATTAACTCATTATTAAACTAAAAGAACACATCAGTTAACTCAGTGCATGGACAGTTCAGTGAAAGACCAGTGAAAGAGGTAGATGAAAGGGTGAGTATAGCTATCAGTTGGAGGATCAGTTTTGCATGGGATTTGCATAACACTTGGAGGAAATTACCAATGACAATTGCACAGTTGAAGCCAGTGAGATTCGAACCTGGATCTCTATTTAGACCAGCCTTGATTGCGCAATAGAGGCAGAGAAGTAGTGGGTGTGTTTTGAACCTGTGACTTGTTCAAAACCAAGCTAGTTTTTGTGTAGCTCTGGGAGATAGTACTGAGTACTTGTGAGGAGTTTGTACTATGTATTTGCTGCATGTTCTCTCCATTTATAATATACTATAGCTGCGGGGTTTTCAGCTATAAGCTTTCCCCATACATACTGTGTTAATGTGTGTGATGATTTGATGTGCGATCACTTCTATTCTTTCCGCATGTGACAATTAATTGTAGAAGAAGGTTATGTGTTATGCATGCAATTCGAAATTGATGTATGATCGGGTTAATCTTCAGTGAATAAGTGATTTATTCGGCTAATTTCTCTGATTTTGCCTGAAGCCACTCCTATTATCGGGTGGTAGGCGGGTGGATCTAGAAAAATATCAAAAAATAGAATTAGGGATGGTCGATGAAGTGGTTGTCAAAGGGTGGGAGACTCATCCACAGTGCCGGAAACGACACTACAAAAATTCACGAGTGTGGGCACACCTTTTCCTGATTCGAAAGACCATCAGAAAGAATTAAAAAAATTATGGCTAAGTTCATATGGAACGGAGGTCGCGAGGAGGGTAAGTACCATCTGGTCAGTTGGGAGAAAATTCTTGTAGAAATTTATTTGGAATAATGAAGATTTATCCACTGAGATTATCCTGATCACATACTAATTCGAATTCATATGCAACACATAATCTCTTCTACAATCAATCATCAATTTGCGGAAATAGAAACAATCGCATGCGCACATAAACACAATATGTAATGGGGAAAGCTTATAGCTGAAAACCCCCAGCTATTTGTATATTATAATAGAAGAGAAACATGTAACAATCTCAGTACAATACTCCTCACAAGTACTCAGTACTGTCTCCAAAAGTTACACACAAACTAGCTTGGTTTTGAACAAGTCACAGGTTCAAAACTCATCCACTAATTGCCTACCTCTATTGCGCAATCAAGGCTAGTCTAATGAGAGATCCAAGTTCGAATCTCACTGGCTCCAACTGCGCAATCATCATTGGCAATCTCCTCCAATGCTTGTGCAAATCTCATGCACAACTGCTGTCGCAACTAATAGCAAACTCACCCTTTCATCTACCTCTTCCACTGGTCTCCACTGAACTGTCGATGCACTGTAGTGAACTGATGTGTTCTTGAGTTGAATAATGAGTTAATAATTAGTGAATTAAATAATATTTAATTCACTCCACTCATTACTAGTTGATTAGCTAGTTAAACTAATCTCAACTAGTTCAACTAAGTTAAACCGAACCCAACTCCACCAACTGTCTCATCAACTCCACCAAACTTCTGCCACTGAAGTCCTAACTGAAGTCAACCATGCATGAGCTCACCAAACCCCAAGGAATAGCGTAATTCCTTCTTTCAGATGCATGGGCCACATCCGTAGCTCCAACTGAAGTGCCCCAAGAGAATAAATTGAAGTTTAGAGTCTAAATATTATTAAGGGCTAATAATATTTGACTAACCTATTTTTAGACAGGCAGTCTAAAAATAGACTTCGACCTGTATGTCTAAAAATAGAGGTCCATCTATTTTTACCAACTTGACCAATCATCCAAGAATAGCATACTGCAACTCCCACACCATGCTTCATATGTCTAAAAATAGACATAGTCTAAAAATAGACTTTGCGCCAAAAATAGCCTGCGGGCCCACTTAGTGAAGGCGACTTCATTTCACTAAGATCCATCATCTTGTTGCATTTTCAACACTCCCTCTCAACAAGATATGGATTATCTGCAACCCCTATCCTGCCTCTGTGGAATTCGAACTTGCTCTTGGTGAGCGCCTTCGTCAAGATGTCAGCATCCTGATCCTCCGTGGGAACATATGAAAGTAACATGATTCTCCGCTGAACACAATCTCTGATATGATGGTACCTGATGTCGATGTGTTTGGATCTATCATGAAATACTAGATTATCCGAGAGTTTAATGCAACTCTGGTTATCACAATAAATCACTGTAGGCTCCAAATGCAACCCGAACAATCCAACGAGGATCTTCCTCATCCAAATAGCCTCGCATGCAGCCAAGCTTGCTGCCATGTACTCGGCCTCTGCTGAACTGAGTGCCACGGATCTCTACTTCCTGCTGTACCATGAAACTGCTATCGACCCAATGCTGAAAATACCTCCAGATGTGCTCTTACGGTCCGTTGGGCTCCCTGCCCAATCTGCATCAGTGAAGCCGGAAAGCTTCGCTCCATCCTCCTGTCTGTACCATAGACCATATCCCGATGTGCCACTAAGATAACACAATACATGCTTGCCTGCCTTCCAGAAGAGCTTGGTAGGCTTAACCATAGCTTACGAAAGCTGGTTAACAGCATAGCATATATCGGGTCATGTATTGACCAGATACATAAGCGACCCCACCAACTGTCGATAGACAGTGGCATCCACTACCTCCGCTGAAGTAGCATCCTCCTTCCTCCAACCACCAGGAAGAGGAGTGTCAACAAGCTTGCAGCCATGCATGTTGAACCTCTCCCGAATCTCCTGGGCATACTTACCCTGAGAAACAAACAGTGCTCCACTGCGCTGCCAAATCTCCAATCCTAGGAAATAATGAAGGAGGCCCAAGTCCTTCATCTCAAACTCTCTAGCAAGGTCCTCCTTGCATGAAAGTATCAACAGCTCATCACCCGTCAAAATCAGATCATCTACATACAGTACAATGATCAGTAGCTTCCCCTCCACCACAATCTGGTACAGGTTAGGATCAGCCTCACTCTTGGAAAATCCAAGCCCGGTGAAATAACTGTCAATCCGTGTGTACCAAGCACGAGGTGCTTGCTTCAGCCCATACAGTGCTCTCTTGAGTCGGCACACATGCGACTCACTGCTAAAGATCTCGAAACCTTCAGGCTGCTCTATGTACACCTCCTCCTCAATAACTCCATTGAGGAACGCAGTCTTCACATCCATCTGATGAATGTGCCACCCCATCTGCGCTGAGAGAGCAAGGATCGTCCGTATGGAAGAGTACCTTGCGACGGGTGCAAAGGTCTCCTCATAATCGATCCCCTCGATCTGTGAAAAGCCACGAGCGACAAATCTCGCCTTGTACTTCTCCACACTCCTGTCAGCCGCCTGCTTCACTTTGTAGATCCATCGCGAACCCACCACTGATTTCCCCACCGGTCTTGGGACAATCTCCCATGCACTGTTCCTGACGATCAAATCATATTCTTCGATCATGGCATCAACCCATGCAGGTTCCTCCACAGCTTCCTCAAAAGAGGATGGCTCTGTCACAACACATTGACTCACAAGAGCCATGTATCCAGTGTACCGATCCGGTGACTGCCTCTGTCTGCGCTGTGTTGTAGGTGGTCCTACAACCTTCTCTACATCTCGAGCCAGTCGCTCAGCTTCTGTAGTGCGCATGCGCCCTCTGATGGTTGGCGCTGCATAGGTGGTTTCTTCCACCTCCTGAACCTCCTCTTGTGGCTGATCCACATCCGGAAGCTCCTCCTTAGGAACTAACAGCTCCTCATCTGCATGCAAGTGTAGCTCCCTCTCAAGCGAACACTGCATGGCTTTCTCCTCCTGAAATTTTATATCCCGTCGCACAACAGTCTTGCGACTGTCTGGCACATACACCCGATAGTTGTGAGGTGTATCGGTGTACCCCACAAATATTCCAACTTCAGCAGTTGGATCCAGCTTCCTTCTTGCATCCTTCGTCACATGCATGTAGACAGGAGATCCGAAAATCCGCAAATGGGAAATATCGGGCCTCTTGCCAGAATAAGCCTCCTCTGGTGTACTCATGCCAAGAACCTTGTGAGGACAACGGTTCTGCACATACACTGCTGTATTGCATGCCTCGGCCCACAAGTGAAGGGGTAGGCCCTGATCATGCAACATCGCCCGTGCAGCACCCACGATCGTTCTGTTCTTCCGCTCAGCCACCCCGTTCTGCTGTGGGTTATGGGGTGCGATGAGATCTCTCTGAATCCCTTCTGCGCTGCAGAACTCCTTGAATTTAGCTGAGATGAATTCACCACCGTTATCACTCCTTAGAGCAATCACCTTCTTCCCCGACTCCTTCTCGACCAGTGCTTTAAACTCACAGAACTTCGCGAATGTATCGCTCTTCTTCCGCATGAAGAAGATCCAGCACTTTCGAGAGAAATCATCAACAAAGATCACATAATACCTGTGCTTTGCTGTCGAAGCAACTGAGAAAGGACCACAAACGTCTGTGTGAACTCTCTCAAGGATCGTCGTGGCGCGACTATCCTTCTCGTGAAAGGTGGCTTTCACATACTTCCTAAAGTACACCCCTTGCACTGATCTGACTGCGCAAGAGTGCCCTTAGGAAGCCCAGTAGAAATCTGCTGCAGAATCTTCAAAGCTCCATGGTGAAGGTGGCCCAATCTCCTGTGCCACAGTTCGCCCTCATCATCCCGGCTCACCACTTCTCCCACCTTGCATGCCATTGCTGCGCAGCCATCTACTTGCAACTGATAAAGGTTCTTGACTCGAACCCCTATCTTTCGGGTCTCACCAGTAGTCTTACTGCGCAGGAAGGCTTTTCCTTCGCTGAAGACCACATCATACCCCTTGTCTTCCAACATCACCACAGAGATCAGGTTCTTCATCAATCCTGGAACATGCAAAACTTCCTTCAATATGAAAGGTTTACCATACTCCCTCTCAAAGGAAATGGTACCGATACCAGTCGCACTGTATCTACCATCATCGCCCATCTCGATGTGCACTCCAAGATCTTTTTCCTCCAGATCTGAAAACAGATCTCGATCTCCGGTCATGTGAAATGATGCACCACTGTCCAAGAACCATACTGATCCCACCACACTTGAAACCAAGCATGCGATCAGTGAAAAATCCAGTTCGAATTGAGAAGCCAATGCCTCTCCCGCTGCAGATCCGGCAGCCTTCTTATTTTTCTTCTTCTACGGACAATTTGTGGCATAGTGTCCGTGCTGGTGACAGTGAAAACACTTCACCTTGGACATATCTTGCTTCTTGCCTTTCGCACCAGACTGAGAAGCCTTCTTGCTCTTCCCCTTCTTTGCTTTGGCAGCCAAAGCGCAATTTTCTTCATCAGATACCTTTGATGAAGATCCGTCCCCGGTAGTCCTTCTTATCTCCTCCTGCATGAGATCCGCCCAAAGGCACTCCCATCCCGGCAACTTCTCCCGACCATTGACACTATCTTGATATGAATGCCAAGCCTTCGGAAGACCAAGGAGAGCCAGGTCCACCATGTCCTCATCTTCGACAGTCACCCCCACACTTCCCAACTCATCTCTGCATTGAGTGAACTTCATGAGGTATTTGGCGATACTGTTGCCTTTCTCCATCTTGATGTTTCTGAGCTTATCTTTGAGCGCCAGCTTCCTTTGGTCGCTCTTACTCTGGAATAGATCCGTCAAAGCTTTCCACATTAAATATGGAGAAGCCTTTCCATGCAGGCTGGATACAATATGATCCTTGACGCCCTCCAACAGGATCCTTCGACATTTCACCATCTTCTTTTGCCAAGCTTCGACTTCAGCAGGATCAGTGGGCTTTTGGACATCCGTATCTACGAACTCCTTCAGTCCATTATCTTCTAATACTGCCTCCATGCGATCTTTCCATGCAACATAATTCGAACTGCCTTCAAGAGCATATTCGAGTCGCAAACCATTGAAAGACATTTTCAACTCCGGCACCAAGAAAACAAACTGCTGCAAAATTCGAATTCCAAACTCAAAAACTCAACTGCTTCTGGATCTGTGAGAACAAATTATTTCTATCACAGAGATCGACTGTAAGGGCATTTACTGGATATATCACCTTTCAGAGAAAGGATGGATCCAGAGGCTACCTGGCCCGTTACAGACTCTGTCTACCAAAATAATATTGTAATCACTGCAATAGATCCCAATGATTAATTCGCTCTGATACCATGTAGAAATTTGCTGAATAATGAAGATTTATCCACCGAGATTATCCTGATCACATACTAATTAGAATTCATATGCAACACATAATCTCTTCTACAATCAATCATCAATTTGCGGAAATAGAAACAGTCGCATGCGCACATAAACACAATATGCAATGGGGAAAGCTTATAGCTGAAAACCCCCAGCTATTTGTATATTATAATAGAAGAGAAACATGTAACAATCTCAGTACAATACTCCTCACAAGTACTCATTACTGTCTCCAAAAGTTACACACAAACTAGCTCAGTTTTGAACAAGTCACAGGTTCAAAACTCTTCCACTAATTGTCTGCCTCTATTGCGCAATCAAGGCTGGTCTAATGAGAGATCCAAGTTTGAATCTCACTAGCTCCAACTGCGCAATCATCATTGGAAATCTCCTCCAATGCTTGTGCAAAATCTCATGCACAACTGCTGTCGCAACTAATAGCAAACTCACCCTTTCATCTACCTCTTCCACTGGTCTCCATTGAACTGTCCATGCACTGTAGTGAACTGATGTGTTCTTGAGTTGAATAATGAGTTAATAATTAGTGAATTAAATAATATTTAATTCACTCCACTCATTACTAGTTGATTAGCTAGTTAAACTAATCACAACTAGTTCAACTAAGTTAAACCGAACACAACTCCACCAATTGTCTCATCAACTCCACCAAACCTGCCCCTTTGAAGTCCTAAGCCGAAGTCAACCATGCATCAGACTCCATAAAACCCCAAGGAATAGCGTAATTCCTTACGTCGAGGATACATGGGCCTGTCAGCTAGCTCGACTAAAAATTGTTGTAAGATAATAAGCGAAGTTTATGTCCAAATATTATTAAGGGTAAATAATATTTGACTTTTCTAATTTTATGATAGGCAGTCTAAAAATAGACTTAAACCTATATGTCTAAAAATAGAGGTCCATCTATTTTTACCAACATGACCAATACTCCAAGAATAACATACTGCAACCCCTGGACCATGCTCCATATGTCTAAAAATAGACATAGTCTAAAAATAGACTTTGCGCCAAAAATAGCATGTGGGCCCACTTAGTGAAGGCGACTTCATTTCACTAAGCTCCATCATCTTGTTGCATTTTCAAC